>CANSNZ010000402.1:2737500-2767500 GCA_947646795.1 Beta lomatogona | reverse complement strand
TGGCTTGGACCAACTCACTGAGGTCAGTGCTTTTCCAGAACTTTTTCTTTGTAATCCTTATTTTGTACGAATGTTATTATGTAATTATACTTAATCTATTTTAGGACTATTTAAAGAGATTTTATGTTATTCTAGATTAAGCTTTCATACAACAATATTAAGTGAGAATTTATTTTTGATTAACATATAAATCTTAGAGCCCTAGGAAAGAGACAGTGGATCTTGAAGGTCTTGAACTACATTTTTAGAATTTATTAAAGATAAAAGTTAGTAGTAGTTTCTTGTTAATTTCAATATCTCTATTCCTAATCTTGTTTATTTTATTCTTTACTTTTGACTATATCTTATTTTCTTGGATTCTTAAATTCCCTCTCTTTCCCCTCCATTGTTATGATGAAGAAATCTATTGAAGTCTTGCCTTGGTTCTGTAGTGCAATATGTGAATAGTTCTTTACTGGGGCAAGGGATGTACGTAGTCTTTAATTAGTCCATGGATACTTAATCTAGATGATGGGGCTTAACACTAAGGTTTAGCTTGTTGATCAAACTTGTTTCATTGGTTTGTTGGGTGCTTGATAAACACTTAATTAACTTGTATTTAGGAACCCCTAGTGGAGAATTGAGAAATCAAGCTAGGGATAGACTTGGTTTAGTTACTGAATTGAGATTTCCATAGAAATATGCACTTCATTTAGTGTATCTTGATTAATCATCATGTTTATGAAATTGCTAGATTAGTTACTCATGACATAAGAATAGCCATAAGTGACTAATCGAGCTTCTCTAAGCTTGAAAGAGTAATTAGGGTTTTGGTTGAATGATCCCCCCTCTTGCAATAACCCCTAATGTGCTTCCCTCTAGCTTGATTTGGATGTGTGGATTGATTGTTGGTGAAATAACCCAGTTCCCTAGTTCCTTTGTGTAGGCATATTTTGATTGCCAAAGCAGTGTGAGCGCGGTTTTGACTACCTCATTGAAGAATTTTATTGAAAAATATATTGAAGTCACCAACAAGTCATTAAAGGAAGACTCATAAACCTAATTGGATATTTGGAAAATTTAGGGACAACTTAGGGACTTATCCAATGTAGATCTCCCCATCATAACTTTATAATTGGTCATGGAACCAAAAATTGAGTTCAAGGCTGAAGGTACGAACATAATCAAGCAACTTAATATAATTAATAGACAACTTTTATGCAATTAAACAAACCAAGCATTTGTTTTTAACGCCCTGAAAAGATTAGTCTATATTGGTTTATTAAACACACAAAATACTAATTTTGAGTGACATGTTATTAGGCAATCATATTACTGAGATCCTAAACCAATTGTCCAAATTATCTTATTAGACGTTAGAATATTTATTTAGGTCTTGTAATTAGCAATAGCATGTGAGGTGATGAAAGCAATAAAGATGAGGCATGCATGGATAGAATGATATAAGATATAGAATATAGAAAAAGAGATTAGAACATATACAAGGAACAAATCCTTTAATGATCTACATCATGAACAAAAACTTAGTAACTTCAAAGATTTAAATAGGAATGGAATCAATCAAAGGACCCTCATGAATATACTGGTCTTATGAACAACTTTCGAAAGAGCAATCCTTGGAGCTTGAAATATGAAATAAATGGAGTTTGAGTGTATGAAGTGTTTAAACTGTTGGAGAGTGTTTGCTTAGAGTATTTGAGAGTATGTGAGAGAAATAGCGATGTGAAAGCGTATCAAAATCATATAGAAAATGAATCTATTTTTAGAAAAAGAAGTACGAAAATTGGGCGTAAGACATAAAAATAGTGGTGCGCTCCACGCACCATCGCGCACCCGTGCACACACCCGGTGCTTGGTGCATGTGCTTTTGCGTTTTTGTGTCTCGCTGACTGTCTCCATAGTGTGCGCAAGCATCCTAGTGTGCTTGACGCATCCGGTTGCGCGTCGCACAACCGTAAATTTGATCGGATTTTGTTTCCTATCCGAAATTAAAATATTCTTTTTATCTTGCATTAAGTAATATCTTTTGTATTCGAAGATCAGTTATCTTAAGGTATAAAAATATCATCTTAAAAATATAATTAACTATCAAGAATGATAAAAATATTTATTAAAAATACAATTAATTTAAACCGAACTTGGAATTGAAAAATAGACTTTGAGTTCTTAAAAAAGTTTTTGGACTTTAGTTCTTTGGATTGCTCCTCTTCAGGTCAGACCGATTAGGACGATGGTATGTATCAACATTGGGTACTCAAATGGGGAGACAAATTTATGTGTCTGCAGAAGCCCCCACTTTGACTGAGATTTGGAAAACCGAAAGTCAATGTATACGGTGTCGGGACGGAGAACTTTCTTAGATGCTCTGCAATCTAAAATTACTCTTTATGACGTCGGTACCTGTAAAACAAGCATAAGTTTACAGGACAATAAACACAAGCAATTCGATAGCCTTCAAGGAGAAATGTTAGAAATATATATATATATATATATATGGTGCAAGAACTAATTTAAGATATTTGTTTATCTGAAAGATTGAAATTAAGGAAATCTGTTTTTACATGGAAAGTGATTTTACGAAATTCATTTATCCTACGAAATAGCTTTAGGAAATTTGTTTATCCTATGGAAAATAATTTTAGCAAATTCGTTTATCCTTTAAAATATGATTTTAAGAAATTCATATGTCCTATAAAATACAAACTTAGGAAATTCGTTTATTCTATAAAATATGATCTTAGGAAATTCGTTCATCTTATAAAAGTACTTAAACAATTCATTTAGCATAAGAAAATTCGTTTATCTTGCTGTCATTGGAATGCGCGCTTCATCTTTCTGACGGTTGTCTCATGTAGAGCCTGCACGCCTCAGTAGAATATAACCCATGTAGAGTTGTCTCATGATGGATTAAATGTTGTCGATGTCTTCATACATGTGGAACGAAAAGAATACAAGCATGCTAATAAAAGGATTATTAGGACAAGCATATGCCCTGTGAGGTGAGTGCTTTGAAAGGAAGGAATAACTTACTAAAAGTTTATTCACATGAAGGGTAGGTAAAGACGATTTTTTTGGAAGGAGTAACTTACGAAAAGTTCATTCGCTTAAAAGCGAGAGAGAAAAGGACAACTTACGAAAAGTTTATTCGCTTGAAAGGAATAATTCAAGGTAGATTAATTTAATTGATAGTGATTGGAATAGGACTAACTTACTAAATGTTCACTCGCCCGAGGGGGAATTTACTAACGAGAAGTTCATTCCTGCGAAGGCGAGAAAGAAATAACTTACGAACAGTTCATTCACTCGAAAGCAAGAAGGAAATAACTTACTAAAGGTTAATTCACATAACTTACAGACAGTTCATTTGCTATAAAGCGAGAAGGCATAACTTACGAAAAGTTCATTCTCTTGGAAGCGAGAAAATAGAAACTTAAATAAAGTTCATTCGCTCGAAAGCGAGAAGGAATAAGACATATTGATGACCTAAAACTATGTGGATATAGTGTAACTATATGTGCAAGTGTGACACCAGACTTAAAACTCTCTATGTGTGTATATGTATATGAGACTAGCCTCGATGATTAATGCAAGAAGTCTATGACTATTGATATGCAAGTTAGATGAAATGATGCTACTTGTTCCTTTAAAACCTCAAGTTTTTTTCTCCTAGAAAATAGTTTTGTGAAAGAGAAATGGAAAGCCCCCCAAGGATGATCTATTCAGTTGATAGATTATGTCATATTTGAAATGCATTATAGAACGAGTCTTTGTAATTCTTGAGTTGTATATGCTTCGAGTTTTTTAATGCTAAGAGCCTAAGTGAGCCTATAAATAGCCATGATCTTGTATTCGTGTAGGTCTAGAGTCCAAGATCTCATGTATGGACTCGTCATGAAGGCTTGGATCCTATGATTTTCTATGTGGACTTGTGGTGAAGCCCCCAACAAGATAGAGTTGATGAAGTATTTAACATGATTGTTTGATTACAAAGATATCTCATCACGCTAAGTGGAAGATCTGATCAACGATTCCATATAGGGTTCCTACGTTGAAATAGAGAAGAGGCTAAGGCCAAAGAAAGGAACGGTCAAAGGATGAGGTGCGGTTATGCTAAGCGTTGAAAGGTTATCTATGGTTGGCAAAGAAGTTTATAATGTGGTTGATTAAATGGAAGGGAGTAAAAATAAAAAGGTGGAGCCATAAAGAATTGACTCACGCAGTATGGTAGGCTAATAATATAATGCATGTTCAAACCCCAGTTTAATTTAAGGGTAGGGATGAGTATTGGAAATTCATGGTTCAGGAGATCGCCTTTCTGATGGGCCTAAATGAGCCCTAAAAACAAGTATTCCAATTAAAATGGCCGGACCTCGAAAGTGATAAAATATGCCAGTTGTAGCTCTTAGCACTTTAATTGGTGGACGAACATTTTGCTTGGAGCCATTTGCAATGATTTTGGGCATGTTTTGATTTTGAAAGAGTTCTTGAAAAGGGTGGTTTGAAGCGGATGAACCTCAAGCTGAGGTTGCCTACATATTTTTAGCAGAAACAGACCATTCATAGTTCAGGCTAATGAATGAGAAAATTCCCTAACTTTTGCCTAAGTCGCCCTTATAGGTTTTCAACCTAACGGGCATTGGTTTGTCCTTTGAGGTTTATTGGAATGTGATGTGTACGTGGGTTGCTCATGAAAAGGTTTGTGATAGAGGTATGGTTTGACTTTGTAATGTATGCTGATGTTTGGTTATGGAGATCAAGTAGGCCTTTGGGTTACAGTGGAGGTTTAGGGTTAAAATTTTATGGCTAAAGGATTTGAACAACGTACATTTAACAAAGTTATTGATGGGTTTTTTTTGCAACACTTCCCTTTTTTTCCGCTTTTTCTTCTTTTTTTTCCTTTTTTGCTTGCCCTTTACGTTGAATTGATTTCAAATGTATTTTCCATGAGGTAGGTTAAAGGGAGGAAGGTTATGTGTTTAGGTTGAAATACATGATACGGATTAGCGAAATAGTCATGATGAAGGGAGGAATGCCTCTTTTATGCCAATTATGTTCATTGCTTATTCAGAAAATTCATTTGAATAAGAATTATAACTTTATTTCTTTTTCAATTCGACAATCATGCTTTCCATTGATACTCATTAATGCAAGGTTAAAGAAAAATTAAATAAATACTCATTTATTTAATTGAAAATTTTGAGTAAATGTAATAAAGGGAATCTTATGCTAGACTTGGCAGATAAAATAAAAAGATAGCATATGAAACCCTTAATCTAGACTCCCAATTGTGTGCGACAAGCAACCTTATAAATCCGAGGAATATTTGTAGTAGGAGAAACCGGATGTAACTGCCCGCTCATTCGAGCTGCTAATGAAACACACTAAATAGCCATAAACTAGAACTTAACTCTTAATTAAATAAACTCGCACCGGAAAATAACCTTAATTACATTAATAACTTATCTAAATTCCCAAAATGATATACAATTAAATATAAATAACTAAACCTGAATCAACTATCTAAAATACAAATCAATCCTTAATCCGCATAATCCTAATCTAGCTCCACTTCCAATTATAAGCTAACAACACCAAACCTACAAATCTAGAGAAGAAATACAAAACAAACATAATTCCAAGATGAGTGGAAAACTCGTAACCTTTACTTCAGCCCGTTTAAATAGAGTTGTTGCAGATCATTTCTTTACGTCACAACGTGGCGGGCTCTTCTCGTGAGAGTCACCAAATATAAAATTGTTCTACTTTCTTTCACAAATAAATGTAGACGGGAAGTAGGATTCGTACCCACAGGGAAATGGGGATAGTGTTTGTATTTAATGCAATCGATCACCTAGATTTCTCTATGTGATAAACAATCAAGGCAATAAGGGATTTCAATGAAATAAAAAACTAAGCCAAGGAAACAAGATTGAAATTAATTAGTGAAATTCAATGGTAACAAATCTAGGGTCCTGTTGATGTCCACTTCAACGGATTTATTACCGATTTACTACAAACCTACTCAATTCTTGATTAATTATCGTTAAGGACCGACTCCTCCATTCTCCTAAATTTTAATTAAGTAAACACGATTTGCTCATTACAAAACCCTAATTCTCAATCAACCTCTCCGATCAGTTCGAGATTCAAGCCAACAATCGCATTAAGGATAAAGAATCGATAATATTGCCGATGTTTAAACAATCGCTAAACATTCAACAACTTGCCTAACTTTACTAGATTCAATCAACAATGATTAACGTAAATCAAAAGAACCTAGCTTGCTACAACATGGTTAAGCATATAGCATCGGATTATATCCAAAACCTAGCAATAAGTCAATAACTAACATCAATTAGTAGTACTCCTAACTAATCCAAGTCATGACCATATGCATTTATATCAAAAGCTAGACAATAATCAAGATAAAGAGTAAGAGAAAGAGTAAATCTTACAATAGACCGTCAAAAGCTTCAATCAACCATTCCCAAGAGATTTTAAGCTACAAGTTCCATAGTTCTTTGCCAAAATACCAACAAGAAGAACATAGAAAACTAAGTGCAAGATGAAACTAAAAAAATAAACCTAAAAAGGAGCCTTCCAAAAGTGGCTAACACCTTTTTAGGGTTCTAAAAATAGCCCAGTGGCAGGGGTCGCGAGGTGCGACCCCAGTGTCGCACCTCGCATTTTGGTTCTCCCACAAAAATAACACAAAACTCCCACATCGCGAGGTGCGACCTAGGCTTCCTTGACCTTGCTTGAAGCTTAGCTGGCAAGGATGATGATGATGTCGATGCTTGCTAATGATTTTGAGGTGCCTGTGACGATGTTCATGATGCTCATAGCGACACTACATACCCAAGGCTCTCAACAACTCCAAACACAACCGCCTAACAACAACACAACGACTCCAAAGGCTCAGAATGTCGCATCTTAACACTATCTTACACCTTAAATCCTAAACTTCGCTAAAGCCTAAAAGTACTCTAATGTACATGACTACGACTAAACCTTTCATCAAAAGCGTCTAAAACACCATAAAAACTCTGAAAAACCTGAACACACCAAACACCCCTACACTTAGTCTTTACTCGACATCGTCGAAACTCAATGATGAGAATCAAAAACAATGTTCAAGTCATCAACATTAAAATTGGCCTTAACCATCCAACGTCTAAAATTATCACATTCACATCCTACTAAAGATTACTCTAAACCAAGTGTAAGGGATAATGGCTCCTTTACACTTAGTCTTCAAGCTCACAAAGAAACACAAAGATGTGACATAATAAACACCTACGACAACCCAACCACAGCCTCCAACCATTCCAACTATCCTAACCTAAGCAAGCCATGGAGTGTTGACAAAAAGGAATAAACTCTATGCTTATTTCAAACCACAAAAATAACCTAAAATCTACTCCAACTAACCTATACCAAGTAAACCATGGAACAATGACAAAAAGGGATAAATTCCATGTCAAAATAATCAACCAACCATCAATGTAAAGCTTAAATCCCAAATCGCAAAAGGAATTCAAACTTTATACAATAAGCACAACTTCACAAATCACCATATATACAAGGATACAACATATCTCCAAAAACCTACTCGAAAACACCGAAAACGCCTCCATCCTTATGCCACCAGACTCTGCAAATGAGCAATAATTTTTTTCGCTCTTTTCTTTTTCTCTCATTTTGCCTAGGAGCCCTTTCGATTTTCATCCTTGCTTCTCACAATTTTTTTTATCTCATCATCTTACCTGCTCAAATTAAGCCACTATTTTGCATAGGTTGCCCTTTCAGGTTTTCAACCTATCCGGGCCCCTATTTTTGCCTGAGTTGCCCGCCCTTGCGGGTTTTCAACTCAGCGCGTTTCATACCATCACCATTTTTTTCTTTTTCTTTTTTTTTTTTATTTTCTCTTTTTTTCATTTTTCATGAAAATACAACATAAAACATAAAACATAAATATTTACAATCCGAACTTCTCCATTCCCCCACCACACACTTAAAACACACATTGTCCTCAATGTGGGAAGAAAGAAATAGAACTAACAACCATTAGGAACCAGAAGCCTCACCAGGATCGCGATCACCCGCTCTCCTAGAGGTACGCTCCGCTTTCCTTTGTCGGCGGTGCAAATCGATTTCTGCAGTGGGATTAGGGTAGCTGGGGTTAGAAGTCACAAAGAAAGTATTCATGGCCGAAACCATGGAAGACATGGAAAACATCGTGTACTCAAACCCATCCAATTGTCACTGCATGTCATTCAGTTGCATCCCGAACATATTCTGGCTCTCCTTAATAGCATCAAATCATGTCTCGACCATATTTTAAATAATTGAAGGGGTATATACTTCAGGTTGCGGTGGAGCACGCACCCTACCAAACTCTTCTTCAACTGCGGCTTAATGATTGTCATATGCAGGAATATAGAGCTGAAGATAAGATGTAGTTGCGGTAATGTTTGTTTTATGAGGTTGTGGCAAAGCCTACACTATCTGCTCCATAAAGCCATACATAATGTCCGCCTCTCGGGAAAACCCATAACATCGATGCGTTCTTCAATTGTTTCATATTGTACACATTGGAGGTTTTGGAAAAATGAGCAGCAATAGTACCCAATGCCCGGAGAATCGGTTTTCCTTCATTATCTTTGGGAACCTCCTCTTCCAAGTAATCAGCCAAAAATGTAACCATCCCACCCATACTAATCTTGCCACTCTCTTTTCTCACTATCTCCAAGCAATTGTTGACAAATGTCCCATCCTAATCCGGGCAACCAAATCCTTCAGGTGTCATGGCCCAAAGACATTTTAAATCAAACTTTGGGATGTTCGTGGGCTCTCCGTGGTAAAAGATAATCATGGTGAGGAATCAATGGATAAAGCGGAGTGTCGGATGTGGAATTGAGCTATTCTTGCATCTCCCGTGCCATATCAAACTATTAGTGATGCTATAATAGAACATAGCTTCATTGAATATGCCCAGAACTTCAAAATCTCTATCCTCCACATAAGTCCACCCAAAAGCCTCCATAATCCCATTGTAGTGCATCGTGTATTCATTGTCATTAAGGTGAAATGTTATTAATTACCCATCCTCATCTCTTCGCTTCTCCAATGTGGAAAGGAACTCAAAAGTATAGCGTTCATAAGTGCAGGCTTGAAATCGAGTGAAACCTTGTAAGCGACTTGACCCAATAATCGCTCAATGGGAGCACGCAACCCTAATGTTCCCAGTGTATTCAAGCAGACAAATTTGGTTTATGTATTGTCTTCCGAGTCTAGTTAGGCGAATCCATTTCCTTCAATGGTCTAAAACATAAAGAAGCAATGTTGGAACTAAACAATAAGAAAAGATTCATTATTGAAAGAAGTTAAACACCAAACTGAATTAAGCTTCGCCTAAATGCTGCTGATAATTCCCTCGAACTGCGACCCTAGATTTGACCTAAACTTTTACAAAATTCAGATTTTCGCACAATTAAATAAAATTATTTAAAACTAAGAAACCCGTAGATACTCACCTATTCCAAGCCCTATCAATTAAGCGCTTTAAAGCTTGTTGAATTGAAACCCTAAAATTGGATCACAAGATTACGAAAAACCTTATGAATTGCAATATAAAGGCCATATCGTATTTTTTGCTTTAATTTGGCCAGCAAATAGAATTATAAATTAGATTCGAAGGATACATTATTTCCAAATCAAGCCCTAAAATTTAGTAGAGTGAAAAACGAATTCGAAGTAGCATGAGCAGTGAATTGAACCCTAGAACCATAGATTCTAGGGCTACTACTGCTCCGAATTGGTCGAACTCGTGGATCTAGGCCCATTTACTTGAGAACCGTAGATCGAGTCTGAAGAGGAGAAGACAAAGAAAGATAAACAGTTTAATGGAAAAAGAGAGAGAGAAAAAGAGAAGACAGAGACGAGAAAAAGGTGGGTGAGCAGTAATTAGAATCGAGGAGAGAAGGAGGGAGCGAGTGAAATTAGAATAAATAAAAAAGACAAAAACCACATATGCCCCGATAATCGAGAATTTGTGAAATTCTTTTATTAAAATATTAAGGAAACTCACCAATTGCTACGTTTGTGAAGCATCCGGAGCATTTGACAAGTAGCAAAATAACTTTTTCCACTAGTATTGTATTCTTCTTAAAAAGTTAGAACTACAAATTTTAGAACTGGACAAGAACAATACAGAGAAATTGATAGCAAAAGATGAAATGGATTGTCTTCTCTTTTCTAAAACATGAAGAAATGGAGGAGAGAGAAAAATATAGTAGGAGAATTAGTGTGGACTACGGGATGCAATCAGTTAGCAGAGTTTCAAAAAATTACCGACGATTTTTCCCAATTTAGGGTCCCCATATTATCGCCATTGCTATAATGTCCTCGATGCTCGCATATCATGTTCGTACATTCAGAAAAATCTAAGGGTCCAGATTATTCCTCATTTTGTCATATGAATATTTCTCACATGTGTATATATCCAAATAGATTTGCACAAGAATTGACGTTATGCACATGTTCAAATGTTAAGTGTACCTATAATATTTTAGGAGACGATATATATGCAAATTATATCATACACTATATGTTTCACTTATATGAAAAACAATTGATATTAGTAATACTATACGATCTTTAATTTCGGTATTTATATGTAATTCTGTTAAAAAAATTCAAATAATGCGGAAACCAGTTGGAAGTTTTAATCAAGTAAATCTTTCCATAATATTTCTTCATTTTATCAATTTTTGTAATTATTTGTCACACATATATAAAAATTATTATAAATTTTTAAACAAAGACATGTATTGATTTTTGAGTTTGTTAGCTAGATAATACATAATAAATAGGAAGTTATGTTGGAAAGACCTAATAAAAAAGTTACAAGGAAATACTCTCTACGTTTTCTTTTGTTGTTCCCGTATTCCCCATTGGGAAATTTCAATATGTTGTTCCTTTTTTGAATCTTTCGATACATAATGTAATTTAGAAGTTAAATTTCCTATTAGTTTTAAGTTGTAATAAATGTGTTCACGCTATTGAGTAGTAATTTTTTACTCTTTTAGCCCTCAAACTTCTGTCTCATTGGTTGGTTAACATAAAGTAACTCAAAGGACAATAAATATGTTCACACTAATTTGTAGTCATTTTTTTACTCTTTACCCCTCAAACTTTTGTGTCATTGGTTGCCTAACATAGAATAACTCAAAGGGCTTGAATATTTATTTTTAATTAATTTTATTTTATTTAAAATAGTGGAATCTTGTCTATTTTTTGAGTTGCATTGATTTCTTCCTAGATTTCAAATAGGAATAACAAAAGAAAGCAAAGGGAGTACCAAAAATAAATACTATTATTTGTTAGTTAAGACCACATTATAACTTTCTGGTAAAAAAGTCAATTTTTTGGAGTTGAATTATTATCTTCACCTTTTATTTTTGTCATTTTCTGTGGCAATTCGCCTTAAAGCAGATTCATTTTCTATAAAACTGCTTCTTTCTGGAGGGGAATAGCTTAAATAAACATAAAAAAAAAAAAGAAAGAAAAAATAAAAAGTCAACCTAGAAATGTTGACTTTTTTTGCAGAAAGTTTGCAATATGGTCTCAAGTAACATATATTTATACTTATTTCAACTTTTCATGTGAAAAAAAAATATTAGGTCTTTCCCTATTAGATACATTAGAAATTCTACATGGTGGTCTCCTACTTTGGGTTTTCTCTACTTGGTTGTAGGCCAATAAAATTTTTATAAGCGATGCTTAGTGGCCTTAATTCACTTAAAACCTAGCTAACTCATAATTTAAAGTAAATTTACTAACTACCCCCTAGTTAATTACCCTAATCAGGGGCGAAACCACAAGGGGGGCTGGCAGGGGCCCGACCCCCGCGGCCCATCCCCGCGGCCCTTACTTCTTTAATATGTCCCCTGCAGTTTTTTAGGATATATACTATTTATTTGCAGTTAATAGTACAACTATCCATGTGGCTTAGGCCCCGTTCTTTTGAACTTATTTTGACTGAAATTAAATTAAATTAAATTAAATTAACTGAAATTAACTGAACTAAACTGAAATTAAATTAACTGAACTGAAATTAAATTAGCGGACCGAAATTAACCGAACGGGACGAAATTATATTAACTGAACTGAAATTAAATTAACTGAACTGAAATTAAATTAAATTAACTGAAATGAGAGAAACTGAACTGAATTGTATATTTAATTTTCTAAAATAATAATTATCAATAATAATAAATAAGTATTAACATAATATTATCAATACTTATTATTATTATTATTAATATTATTGTTATTATTTATTATTATTATTATTGTTATTATTTATTATTATTATTGTTATTATTTATTACTCCCTCCGTTTCCTAAAGATCTTCCCTCTTTCCGTTTAAGTGCGTTTCCAAAAGATCTTCCCTCTTTTACTTTATTCCTTATTTGGCAAAATAAATTTCCCTATTTACCCTCTCATGTCACTATCATATGGGTCCACAATTGCACTTTATTATACTTTATTACCCTCTCTCTCCTCTATGATCTTACTTTATTATACTTTATTACCCTCTCTCTCCTCTATGGTCTTACTTTATTATAATTTATCCACCCTAGACCCCACATCAATTAATCCTCCTTGGTATCTGTAGGAACAGTAACAAGGAAGATCTTTACCGGAGGGAGTATTATTATTATTATTGTTATTATTTATTATTATTTAATTCAAGTTCAGTTAAGTTCAACTTTATATTAATAATAATACTAATAATAATAATAATAATAATAATAATAATAATAATAATAATAATAATAATAATAATAATAATAATAATAAAAAAACAATAATAATAAATAATAATAATAAGAAATAATTTATAAATTATAAATAACAATAAAAATAAATAATAAATAATAAATAATAATAAATAATAAATAATAAATAATAAATAATAAATAATAACAATGAATAATAATAATAATAATAATAATAATAATAATAATAATAATAATAATAATAAATAATAAATAACAAATAGTGAATAAATAATAGTAATAATAATAGTAAATATAATAATACTAAATAAATAAATAATAATAATAATAAAAATAATAATAAATAATAAATAATAAATAATAATAAATAAACAATAAATAAAAAATAATAATGATAATGATAATAATAATATTAAATAAATATAATAATAATAATAATAAATAATAAGTAAAAATAATGCATAATAAATAATAATAATAATAATAATAATAATAATAATAAATAAATAAATAATAAATGATAATAATAAATAGTAAATAACAAATAATAAATAATAATGATAATAATAATAATAAATAAATAAATAATAATAATATAATACATAAATAAATAATAACAATAATAATAATAATAATAATAAAATAGTAATAATAATAATAATAATAAATAATATTAAATAATAATAATAATAATAATAATAATAATAATAATAATAATAAATAGTAATAATAGAAATAATAATAATAATAATAATAATAATAATAATAATAATAAATGGTAAATAATAATAATAATAAATAATAATAATAATAATAATAGTAATAATAAACAATAATAATAAAAATAATAAAAATAAATAATAAATAATAAATAATAAATAATAATAAAAAAATAATCATAATAAATAATAATAATAATTATTATTATCATAGATAATAATATTAATAATAATAATAATCATAATAAATATTAAATAATAATATTAATTATTATTATTATCATAAATAATAATAATAATAATCATAATCATAATAATTAAAACCTTAGATAAGCTGAACTAAACTGAAATTAACTGAACTAAACTGAAATTAAATTAACTGAACTGAAATTAAATTAACTGAACTGAAATTAAATTAAATTAACTGAAATTAAATTAACTGAACTGAAATTAAATTAACTGAACTAAAATTAACTGAAATAAACTGATATTAAATTAACTGAACTGAAATTAACTGAAAATAAGTTCAAAAGAACAGGGCCTTAGTGGGTGAAACATATAAACATAATGTAGTAGGTCACGGGTTTGACTATGTGTAGTGGCATATTTATTTTTATGTAAAACATATATTAGACCCTTCATCTTCTTGACTTCTTCCTTTTCTTTTTAATTTTATTTACCAAATTGTTAAAACCCTTCTTCAAATTCTCCATTATTTTTTCACCTTCTTGATTCTTTACGTTTTTTATATTAAATTTCAACAATCAAAACCCAATTCTCAAGAGCATTTATTTTTCAACTCTTGAAATTTACCTTAATTGAATTGGTATTTCTTCGTTGATCCTTCCTTTATTTTTAATGATTCAATTCTAATTTAGTGAATTAGTATGATGCATGTGAATTTTTTTTCTTCTAAATTGAATTTATATTGTTTATTGTATAATTCATGAGTTTTCCCTTTCTATGTTTTTTTGATTATACTCAATTGAAAATGTTGAAGTTCAATTGAGAAATTATGCTTGGTTATTTGTTAATTAATTTTGTCTATTTGTTAACAACTTTCTTTGCGGGGAATTTGTTTATTAATTATCCTCTACATGAATTTTTTTAAATTTTGCCTATTCATGAACATTGTCAAAACCACTCTTCAAAAACAAATGGAGGATGATTTTCTTAGCACATTTGAGTAGTGTAGATTGAAAGTTGCTTAAAAAATATTTGAGTTAAACTCTTTTATTGATGATTTCGCTAGTCTAAAAGTACGTAATATGCAATTTAAATAGAATTTTTTTTAATGTCGCTTGGTTGGTTGAGAGTTCGATTGAGAATATTGTTTTTTGAAGTATAATTTGAACATATGTTTTTACTTTTTATTTTTTTGGCCCCGATAGTTTTGAAATCCTGGCTTCGCCCCTGACCCTAATTCAAAACTCCTAGTAGGCTACTATTATTTAAATATTCGAGCAACTTCCACCTTGACATTTCTGCCATGTATATTTTCAAAGTAAACAACTCAAGTCAATTTAAGTCAACAGTCAACACAAGTCACGGTTGGTGTATAATTTTCTTATTTTTCCGAGTAAACTATGCATTGACTACTGTTGCATTCCAAATTTTCAATTGTTCCTGGAATTATTATTTTGATTTTAAAACTCAGAAAAAAAAACCTCAGATAGCCAAAGAGTGGAAAAGAGGAGAGTCATATACTTTTTCTTGTTTGGAGATAAATATTTTGGAAAAGTTTATATGTTTAATTATGGGGAAGTTGGTATGTAAAGAAATAGATACAGCTTCAGATCCTTTTAGAGGCTTTATGTTGACGATTTTAATTGTTCTCGTACTCTTTGTCGTCTTCAACTTCAATCAACCTCCAAGAAGGGCTATAATCGTGCGGCGTGTTATTTGAAGATAGTTTTATAAGAATAAGACTGTAATTAGTTTTGATAGGTACGAAATGATGTAATTTTTATCATATATCCGGGTGTACTATGAGCATGGCATACTCAAAGCTATTTTTCTACTCTTTGCTTATTTGAATCTTGAAAATGAGCTAAATATATACAAAAGGGAGAGCAATGGGAAAAATAGTCTAGTTGTATGATAAAGGTTTTGTCATAGAGGTAATTTTTATGCTCTTCAGCTCTTGTGACATTAATGTTTTATTGTCCTACCATATATATAAAATAATAGAACACTGTTGAATTGTGATATTGTTCGAGAATTAACATATTTTTGATTTAGAGCTCATTAATATGGTCACTTTTCTCAAATTTGGTCTTCTAGAAGTTCTCGAGATGGATTTATGTCTTAGCTACAAAAATAGCTTCTGACTGCATAAATGTCGATGTGCTTTTAATTATGCAGAAGTGTGCTAAAGATCTACTACTACTATCAAAAAGTGTGTGCAGCATGCGATTTGTAATATGTCGTTCCATATATTAGGATTACACAATGCCGCATCAAGTATGACATGGAATCTCTATGAAAAACACTTAAATACTTGTTACTTATTATTCTATTTTAAAACAAACATTTGGAACTCATAGAATATAAATATAGTTAGGATATATTTTGTTCCTAAAATTATACTCTGGATAGGTTTATTAATCATAATAGGACTATCTTAGAATGTATCACTATAAATATTGATCAATGGTAATCAATGTAGTTGAGAAGTTTTCCCTAAATCTAGCATGTCACAACACTAGGTTCTCTAACTTAACTTCCACAAAAATTTTTTTCCTTTACGAGCTGTGCGCACCACCACACCTCCGCCTTTCGTCTCCTTTTGTACCACATAGCGTCACATCACCTATGTGCATGTGTCTTATTTTTTGAGTCAACTCCCTTGTTTTTTCTCTCTTTTGGCCACGTTTCAAACGTCTGCCTTCTTCCAGTTTTGTGTTAATTTAGTTGACATTATTTGAAGACTTGCGCCAGCTTCTTACACTTATACATAACCACGTGTGAATATGACGAAGGAGCCTACTACTCAACCGTCTCCTACTCCCTCTAATGAATACCATCCAACTCTTTCGATTACTAACATCAAGAACTTCGTTTCCTTGGTTCTTGATCGTGAAAAAATACAGTATTCACATTGGGTCGAATGGTTTGAGTGTCATGCTCACGCTTTTAAAGTTTTAGACCATATTTATCCAAAGACACCACGTCCGACTGATCTCTCTGAAGACTTGTGGAAGCGTCTCGATTCAGTTGTGCGACAATGGATTTACGGTACGATTTCTTCGGATCTACTCTAAACTGTTTTGTGTCGTGGGGATTCGACACAACAACTTTGGGACAAATTGAAGGAAATTTTTCAGGATAACAAACATACCCGGGCTGTATATTTTGAATCTTAATTTAATAATCTTCACCTGCCTAATTTTTTCAATGTTTTTTCTTATTGCCGCCAATTAGAGAATTTAAAAGACCAATTAGCTAATGTTGATCATCCAATATCTGAGCAAAAATTGGTTCTTCGCCTTACTTCGAGACTCATTAATATGGATTTTGATGTTGTCGCCACCATGATACAACAAACTGAACCTTTGCCTTTGTTTTAATCGGCCCACTCTCGCCTATTGCTTGAAGAGACACGTCGTTCGCAAGATTCTAGTGCCCAAAGTTCTAGTTTTGTGGTCCAACAATCATCGACATCAAATCCACCCTCCACCACGCCCCCACAACCCTCGTCTCAGTCTTCCATTCAGCGTGGTGGTGGTGGTGGTCGCGGCCGCGGCAGGGGCGGTAGGCCTGGCCGTGGCAGAGGTCGTGGCCGTGGGACCCAAAACCAACAACAGCAGCCTACCACTCCTCAGTCGCATACTTTTCCCCAGCTAATTTGGCCTAATCAAGCAGTCAGCACTCCATGGACTCCTTCATCATCCTGGTCACAACAGTGGGCTCCAGCCCCATCTCCATATCCCCAAACTGGCTTGTCTTATAACACTACTCCTCTAGCACAGTTTGGGCCTCCTTCTACCATGCGTGCTCCTACAAAGGCCCACCCGGCTGCTTATGTTCTTTATCCAGGCCAACCACAATTCTATCTCCACAATTTTATCATGACCCAAATTCGTTTGGGCCCCCTATGGCCCCTACTGAGGTGGCCAACTAGTTTGCTACAATGACCTTATTGGCTGATAATGCATGGTACATGGAATCTGGTGCTACTGCTCATATGACCAATTCTTCAGGTACTCTTATGCCCTTATTTAATTTAAGCACAAATCATCATATTTCAGTTGGTAATGGTAATCGTATTCTAGATACGAGTTTTGGTCGTTCCACCCTCCCCTCCACAAAATATCCTTTACCCCTCCATGATGTCTTACTTGCTCCACAAATTATCAAAAATTTAATATCTGTCCGCAAATTTACCACTGATAATAATGCCTCCATATAATTTGATCCTTATGGTTTTTCTGTGAAGGACCTTTGTACGGGGAGTATAATAGCACGATGCAATAGTTCAGGGGAGCTTTATCCAGTCACCACCAATTCACCATCCACTTGTCTTGCTACCGCCCTTACGGCTTCTTCATCAACAACCTGGCATAGTCGTCTAGGACATCCAGGATCTCAAGTTTTAAGCTTTCTTAGGTCTCAAAATTTAATACATTGTAATAAGGAGCATCACTTCGACTTTTGCAATTCTTGTCAAGTAGGAAAACATCTTAGTTTGCCGTTTCAAAGTTCTAATAGTACCACTACTTCTGCTTTTGATATCATTCATGCTGATTTATGGACCTCTCCAATTCGTAGTTCTCAAGGTCATAAATATAATATAGGATTATTGGATGATTTTACCCATTTTGTGTGGACTATCCCTCTTAAATTTAAATCTGAAGTTTATCAGTTTTTCATCACTTTTCACCAATATGTTCATACCTAATTTGAAGGCAATATTAAATCTTTTTAATGTGATCATGGGCGGGAATTTGATAACACACCATTTAAATTATTTTGTGTTAAGCATGGTATTATTTTCCATTTCTCATGTCCACACACCTCCTCTCAAAATGGTAAAGCTGAACGGATGATAAAAACCTTGAATAATATGTCCCGTACTCTTTTATGTCATGCCTCCGTTCCTCCACAATATTGGGTAGAATCTCTTGAAACGGCTACCTATCTTGTGAATCTCTTACCTACTAAGGCGCTCCATAATATAACTTCGGCCGAAAACTTGTTTCGCATCACCCCTTCCTATGCTCATATTAGGGTCTTTGGGTGTCTTTGTTTTCCTAATCTTACAGCCACCACTCCCCACAAATTAGCTCCTCGGTCAACTCCATGTGTTTTTCTTTGGTATCCTTCTAATCATCAGGGATATAGATGTCTTGATCTTGCAACACATAAAATCATTATTTCGCGCATGTTACATATGACGAAAATACATTTCCTTTTGCTAATTTAGGAGCCTTTGGCCTAATCAGCTTACTCATTTTTGGATTATGATGGCCCACACCCTTTCTTTACTCCACTTATCCAGCAGCTTCTGGCTCCAGGCCCATGCACCGCAAATAGCCTTCGGCCTCCTCCTATGCAAGCCCACATGCCTACTCATATTGCTCCACCCACAGAAATTGTGCAGCATCCTCCTAGCCCAAATTCCTATTTATCGGTCACCAATCCCTAAGTCCCATAAAATTGCTTTGACTGATCCTAACTGGAATGCGGCCATGCATGATGAATATAGTGCTTTAATTAATACAGGGACATGGGAACTCGTACCTAGGCCTGTGGGGGTGAATATTGTAAATTACATGTGGATTTATACTCACAAAGAAAATGATAAAGGTGACCTTCAAAGGCACAAAGCTCGTCTTGTTTGTAATGGCAGGTCTCAGGAGGTTGGTGTGGATTGTGACGAAACTTTTAGTCCGGTTGTTCGTCCTGCTACTATTCGTACAGTGTTGGGATTAGCTATGGCTCGAAACTGGTTTATTCATCAGCTTGATATGAAAAATGCTTTTTTACATGGTGACTTACAGGAAAAAATATATATGCATCAACCCCCCAGTTTTGTTGATAAGAGATTTCCTCATTATGTTTGTCGCCTTCCTAAGGCTCTCTATGGCCTCAAACAAGCTCCCCGGGCTTGGTATCAGTGTTTTGCGCATTTTCTTCTTCAGATGGGATTTGTTGTTGCTCAGAGTGACAACTCTTTATTCGCTTTTCGTCAGGGTAATGATATGGCATATCTTCTTGTATAGGTTGATGATATTATTTTATGCACATCTTCTGAAACTTTACGGGATCATATCATTGCTCACCTGAAATTTGAATTTCCTATGTCTGATTTGGGGCCACTCAATTGTTTTTTGGGTATTTCAGTTACTCGTACACCTTCCTACATGCTTCTTTCTCAGAAAAAGTATGCACAGGAAATATTGGAGCGTGCAAGTATGGGGAAATGTAAGCCTGCAACGACTCCTGTTGACACTAACTCTAAGCTTAGTGCAGATTCGGGTCCTCCTGTGGCAGATCCGACTCATTATCGCAGTTTAGCAGGTGCTCTGCATTACCTCATTTTTACTTGTCCTGATATTGCTTATGCCGTCCAGCAGGTATGCCTTTTTATGCATGATCCCCGGGAGACTCATTATAATGCATTGAAGCGCATCCTGCATTATATTCAGGGTACCATTGATCATGGCTTACATTTATATCCTACTACTTAGTTGCGTTTGATCATTTATACTGATGCTGATTGGGGCGGGTGTCCTGACACTCGTTGTTCTACTTCTGGTTATTGTTGTTTTCTCGGTGATAACCTGATTTCTTAGCAGTCTAAGCGTCATCCTACTCTTTCTCGATCAAGTGCTGAGCCAGAATATCGAGGCGTCGCAAATGTTGTCACGGAAGCTTGTTGGTTACGTAATCTTCTTTTGGAGTTATATATATTGACCTCTCCGACAGGCTACTATTGTTTATTTTGATAATGTCAGTGCTATTTATTTATCTCGCAACCCAGTACAACACCAACGCAACAAACATGTTGAGATGGATATTCATTTTGTTCAGGAAAAGGTTGCATGGGTCAGGTACGTGTGTTGCATGTTCCTACTAGATATCAGTTTGCAGACATTTTCACTAAAGGTCTTCCGCGGCAGTTATTCTTAGAGTTTAAGTCCAGTCTCAGTGTTCGCCCTCCTCCCGCTCCGACTGTGAGGGTGTGATAGAATATAAATATAGTTAGGATATATTTTGTTCCTAGAATTATACTCTGGATAGGTTTCCTAATCATAATAGGACTATCCTAGGATGTATCACTATAAATATTGATCAATGGTAATCACTCCAGTTGAGGAGTTTTCCCTAAATCTAGCATGAACCATATGTTTTCGAGTAGAAGAGTCCTTTTAATTCATGTAGTGTTCAATCGTTACGTATTAATCAATATTTGATTAGCCTCACATTATCGGCAATAAAAAAGATTGATCCAAGTCACTTTATTTCTTTTTATAAGTTGCTTATTGACGGGCACGTTGTAACATGTTAAATAAAGCTTAAAGTATCCAGTCTAAGGCAAGCAAAGGGGTCAAATTCTTCTAGGAAGAAGGATCAAGCCTCAATTATCTTGTTAATTACAATGAGTAAAGCCTATTTTTAGGTTATAGGAATGAATAGAACTAAGGAGTAAGGTCTAAATTAAATTAGAAAATTCAACAACTTAAAGTCTTAAACTAACAATTATAGTATGAAAGAGATAAATCAAAGGTAAAGTGTAGACATATAAATCTGTCTCCCCATTTGAATACTCAATGATGATAAATATCATCGTCCTAATCGGTCTGATCTGAATGTGAATCCAAAGAGCGAAAGTCTAAAACTGTTTTTAAGAACTCAAAGTCTATATATTAATTCCAAGTTCAATTTTAAAAGTCCAATTAATTAATTGTATATTTTAATTAATTGTATTTTTATTAAATATTAATTATTCTTGATAATTAATTATGTTTTTAAGATCAAAATTTTTATTCCTTAAGGTAACAGATTTTTGAATCCAGAAGATATTATTTAATGCAAGACAAAAAGAATATTTTAATTTCGAATAACAAATAAAATTCGGTTAGATGTGCGATTACGCAACACACAGTTGGATGTGTTAAGCGCATCATCGACACAGTCAGCAAAACACAGAAATGCAAAAGCACATGCGCTATCGCAGGAAGCTTGCGCCATGCAGAGGAGGAGTACGCAAGGCACACGGCGGTGTGTGGAGTGCATGCTTCGTGCGACAAGCGCACCACTGTGTTTATCTCTTGCACGCGATTTTCGGAACATTTTCCTATAAAAAGATTTGTTTTCTATACAATTTTGATACGCTTTGACATTGGTATTTCTCTCACATACTCTAAGCAAATACTGTCAAACGATTTAATGACTTCATACACTCAAACTCCATTGATTTCATATTTCAAGCTCCAAGGATGGCTCTTTACAAGGTTGTTCGAAAGACCAAGGCGACTAAGGTATATTCTTGAGGGTCCATTTCTTTATTCATTCCTATTTAAATCTTTGAAATTACTAACTCTTTTTTCATGACATAAATCTTTAAAGAATTCGTTCCTCGTATATATTCCAATCTCTTTTTCTCTATTTTTTTTATTTCTTATATTTTTGTATATATAATCATTCTTACCCATGCATGCCTCATGCTTATTGCTTTCATCACCTCACATGCTTATTATTGCAAATTACAAGTGTAACACTTCCAAGTTTCTCTCTTTTAGAAAATTAGTATAAAACTCTTGAGCAAATTGAGAGTATTACCGCCACGTGATAACGTTAAAGGTTTTAATACTAACTACTAACTGAACATTAAACTAATGCAGCGGAATAATTGAAATAACTAACTCTTTATTGAAATAAACTTTATTCTTCAAATATGACAACGGAATTAAAGAAAATAAAATAACAACTTCTAAGATAAATATGATTCTTCACTAGCTGCCCCATTTGAAGTATGCAGCATATCAACCTGTAAACTTTGCTCGCCGAAATAGGGTCATCAAATGGACAAAGCCATAAAATAAAACAAAACAAATATAAAAGCGTGTTAGTAAAAAAAATACTGATTACATGTATATGCGAAATATTAAAACTTTATTAAATATTCGAACTATTTAATTTTGAAAAACCTTTCTTGGATACTTGTAAAACTTATATTATTCAAAGTATATATAACATTAATAAAAAGAGTTTTTTGTCAGAAACAACCTTTTATAAGTGTCATTTTGTGAGAAACAACCTTAAATTTTTTTTTTTTGTGAGAAACAACCTTTGAATGCGTTTTTTTTGTGAGATCAGACCAGGTGGTCAATTTCCGGCATTGACTTCAGTTTTTCGGCCTTGACTATTTTATACCCCGCTTTCCCTATCTTTTTCTTACCCACCCACCACCCCTCCCCCCAACCCCTTTCCCTCGCCACACCCAAGCCCTATCCCTCTCCCCCCCTTCCCCCCATCACCCCCCAAAGCCCCATCCCCCTTCCAAGCACCCCCGAAGCCCCCTCCCCCCCCCCATGCAGCCCCACCCCTACAGCCCCCCCCCTGCAGTCGTGCGGCATACATTCCCTGCTCTTCTTCAGCCCAGAGGATCGTCCCTCCGTCGCCGCCTTCTCTTCTTCGTTCCCCTGCTCTTCTCTTTTCGAAGGGGGTGGGGGGATGTAAAATCCACCAACAAAACCGTAATGTTTTCGCGCAACTCTCTCTCCTCCGACGATATTCGTCGTCGGAAAAACTCAGGCGAAGGGAAGAAGAAGAAATAGAGGAGAAATTGCGTGTAGAATAATGAAGACTGCGAAGAAAGGGAGGGGGGGGGGGTTGCGCGGCATGCGGGGGAGGGGGCTGGGCCGGGGGCTGCGGGGGTGAGGGAAGGGGAAGGGAGGGGGCTTCGGGGAGTCTTTGGGGGGGGGGGAGGGGGGGGTGTGTGGTGGGGGAAAGGGGTTGGGGGGGAGGGGTGGTGGGTGGGTAAAAAAAAGAGAGGGAAAGGGAGGTAAAAAAAGTCAAGGCCGGAATAATGAAGTCAATGCCGGAAAATGGCCACCTGGTGTGATCTCACAAAAGAAACGCATTCAAAGGTTGTTTCTCACAAAAAAAAAAATTATAAGGTTGTTTCTCACAAAATGACACTTATAAAAGGTTGTTTCTGACAAAAAACTCTAATAAAAATCCTTTTCCTTGCCTAGGTACCTTTCCTAAAGTGTGTACACCCCCAAGTTTAATATTCCTTAATGAGTCTATGACGAGGGATCACTACCTTGTCCACATGATTTACTACATGAAGTACATGAGTAAATAATATAATGGCTACCGTTCTTGCCAATAAATAACAGGTTGTTGTTTTCGTAATAAATAATACCTATTGTTCTTGCTAATAAATAACAAGTCGTGGCCTATTTATAATTGTGATCATAAAAGATCATATTTCTAATAAAAATGCCTTAGAAAAAAACCTCCTTTAATAAGATTAATAATTCTTATAAACTTAGCCATATAAAGGCATAAAAAAATAACTCCTCAAGAGTTAACTTTGGAAAATAGTTCAAAAACACACTTTTTTAAACATTTAAACATGAATTTAAAGATCAAACTCCTTCTAAATTATTTGAATATAGATTCAAAGATCAAACTTTGTAATAATATTAGACTAAAGACATGATTCAAAGTTCATAAATAAAATTCGTAAACATTTAAACATGTTCATACAAAACATATGAAGTTCATAATATTCAATCCAAAAATATTTTCCTAGAAACATGATACTACACTTGTAAAACAATTATTAAAGATCTACATATACACGCACCTTGAAATTAAAAGACTACTGAGTTAAACTTGAGAAAAGAGATGTGTTTCTCAAATTTGGTGTGAAGATTATGAGTGGTGGAGACCCCTATTTATACTAGTTGGATAGGTAGAGTCGTACTAAGACTAGAAAACTAAAAGATGGTTTTAAGGGAAAAAATAAACTAATCTAGCTAGATCTAACTAATTTTTACGATCATCCAACTAAAACTAGGGAAAGATATAAATTATCCCACAAAACATAATTCTAAAAGGTTAAAGGAACTAAGAAGATAAATAAAAGAAGAAGATATAAAAGTTGATAAAAACTTAATTCATCACTACCATGCGTGAATTCTTAGCAGCCACAAACTTTTTTTTTTTTGTTAAAACTTTGTAAATATCTTTTAAATGTTTTATTTTTGTTTTAATTAATCCAAAAAAAACTTGGTTATAAAAGTTAGTAACTGAGGCCCAACTCTGATTTGGGCTAAACTTTATTTTAAATACCAAAAATAATTCTAGAAAAGGCTCTTTTAAAAGCCTTTCAAATAAATAACAAGTTTTTTTTTAATAAATAATAGTCTTTTTAATAACTAAAACCTGGGATGTTTAGATTGAG
Source organism: Beta lomatogona (assembly GCA_947646795.1). Lineage (NCBI taxonomy): Eukaryota > Viridiplantae > Streptophyta > Magnoliopsida > Caryophyllales > Amaranthaceae > Beta > Beta lomatogona. Next base: position 2,742,549 of record CANSNZ010000402.1, on the reverse strand, counting down.
GGATGCATATAGGATTGCAATAGGGAAGGAGGATACAGCTCCTAGTACTTCGGGTTTTGACCGAATTTGGTAGCATCTCTGGACCCTGTGCATACCCCCGAAGGTGAGTAATTTCCTATGGCGTGCTTCTTGGGACATATTACCTCACAGCGTCAATCTGAGAATGAAGAGAGCTGTGGAGGATGCTAGTTGTGTTAGGTGTGGTAAGGAGGAGACATCTCTGCATTGTTTCCGTGACTCTGAGTGGGCTCGTCAAGCTTGGGCTTTAGATGTGTTGAAGTGGCGATGCGAGACAGCGGCAAATTTCAAAGAGTGGCTAGCATGGATTTTTGAGAATTTTCCAAAAGAGAAGCAAGAGGAGTTTGTGATGAGGTTATGGCAGATGTGGTGGTGCAGAAATGAACTCATCTTTCATAACAATTTATGCTCAGCTAATCTTGCTTGGGAGCGGGCTCGATATATTCTTTGCAGCCACAAGAAATTGCGTGAGAAAAGATCATTGGGTGTCTTAAGAGCAAAAGCGTGCTGGACTCCCCCTCCCTCTGGCTCTGTGAAGACAAATGTGGACGCAGCAGTTAAAAGCTAGTATAGTAGAATTGGCCTCAGCAGTTAAAAGCGAGTATGGTAGAATTGGCCTGGGGATGGTTGCTAGAGATGAAACTGGGCTGGTGGTTCGTGCGTGGTCACGTACTATGTTTCAGGACTGGTCTGCCGAGAGAGCGGAGGCTTCAGCAATGCTGTGGGCTGCTGAGGAGGCCCTTGCGCAGGGGTGGTCAAGTGTGGTGGAGGAAAGTGACGCCCAGGTTCTTATCCGAGCTATTAACTCCATGTCAAGGCGAAGAGGAGACATCCAGTCTGTAGTTGAGGATGTGCATCATCTTATTTCTAGATTTGAGAATCTTAGTTTTTCATTTTGCTATAGAGAATGTAATGAAATAGCTCATCGACTTGCGAAATGGGCTACTTCTAGTTTTGTGATGAGGTTTGGCTTGTTGGGGGTCCTAGTTTGATCTCGGACTTAGTTGTATCGGACTCTCCGAACTTTGTTAACTAATAATATTGCCTACCTTTTCACCTAAAAAAAAAAAAAATTTAACTAAAACCTTTCTAAAATTATAATTATTAACTTACTAAAAATACGGAGTATTATAGACTACCCCCTTAAAACAAGAAACTTGAATCAAGCAATTAAGAAATAAAGTAAGTAATTCACATATACCATAAACTTCATATAAGAGTATGCTGAATCACTTAATAACTCATGACACAAGTAAAAATTAGGTCAAAAATATTGTTCTAAGGTCAAACGCATGAAGCACTATAGCATTCTACCACCATTAAAAAGGAGTTACACCCCCGTAACTCGCTCAGACATAAAATTTGACGTAAAATTATTTACCAACTTTGTAATCTATATATATAAGAATCGTAGCTGGAAATGAAATAACAAAATTCTTAGATAGATAATACTTTCGAAAATATCTTTTGAGCTTTGAAAATTAACCTCTTTTTCATGGTATTAATAAAAGAAGCATTTGTCTTCAATAATAAATCAACATAATAAAAGAAATTTTTTGAATAAGTCCAAAAGGGTATAGTTTATGAGAAACTGAAAAGTTTGTAAAATTTGAGTAGCAAAATTTTTCAAAATAAATAAAGAACTAATATTAATACTAGAGACAACTGTTGCAGAAAAAGATTTGAGGTAAATGCTAATATATTATAAAAATGCTATAATATAGTGGGAACAAAAGAATTTTATAAGACCTTTCGTAAGCTTTACTCGAAAATGACATAATCAAACATGCCTTTACTTTTATAAAGAAAAAAGATTTGCTTTCTCCTCAAAAAGCTTCACAAAACTTATGAACAACTCACAATGAATATCAACAAAATAACCCTTGATCATACGACATTACAAATCAAATCAAATCAAATCAATTCATCAATCATAAGCAAAACTTGTTAGTATGCTAACACAACATATATTTGAATAAAATAGTTTTCCTTACTTAGATCCCCAAAGTTAGAACTCCTCGAAATCATTTTCGAATTTTCTTTAAAGTACCATAATCAATATTCTCTCAAAATAGACAGTAGTCAACTATAGGACTAGAGACAATAAATAAACAATCTTGCCTGAAATTCGTATAATCTTCATTTCAATATAATTAACTCCTTCACATAATATATACTAAATGCTTAAATCCATAAGACAAAAATACGACTACTCTTTCCAAAATCAGTTATCTTGATTGACTAGTTTCTTCCCTTTTTCTCCTTTATTAAGCTCCCTATTTTTTTTTTCTGAAAGTATATTTCTTCCATTATTAGGGTCACTTAAGTCCTTTAATAATTGATATACGCAATCCTTTGTAACTAATTGTAAGAAACATCTTATTAAAAACAACAATTATTGTGAATACGCTATCACTCAAACAAGAGTTTAAGACTACTCCTAAAAATAATACTCCTCTTGAATCTCAATGATCTCCTGAAATCAACTTAGCATAAATTCAGAGCGTTCGAGTATCTTACTTCCACATTTTAAAATAAGAAGGATCTAAGGGAACCTACTAAAAGTTCAAATATGATCTTACTTCGTATTTTCTTTGCTTAACTATAACAATGGTAACTCCTTTAAAGATATTTGTGATTCAGCATAGAGTAATATTCCTTAATTGAATCAAACTTCAGATATTGTATCTCATATACCTATAAGGTCCTCATAATATCCCTTATATTGTCATCTTTTTAAGGTTATATCTATATCATAGCTAAATTGGTGTTGGCTACATCCATAAACGTAATATAAAACTTAACTAAGTCTTGATTATAGGTTCAACTACTATAAACTATTGATCTCCTGCTTCTTCTTTCCACAAATCATAAACTTTCCCTTCATTACTCATGTCACTAAATGTTAGAGGTCATCCAACTGAATAAAATTTCAAATGACTAATTTCACAATTCTTAGCACTAACACAAGGTATTGTCTTTTTTATTCCTCTTATAAAATAACTACGTACTAAACTACTTTCCTTCAAAGGAATAAATTAAACGATAACAATTTTCACCTTATTTAATGAATCTAAAATAGTCAAATATACTTACTTTGAAGCTAAATCAACCAAACAAATATATGTGTACTTTATACATTTCATGTAAATCACTTTGCATGAATTGGATCACATGCATACATGTCATATAATACGTTAAATAACTAAATCTATCACATAGATAATATACATGCCAAAAAAAGCCTTAGGAGATAGTAATATCACAATTTACAAGTAGCTTCATAATAATATGCCATGAAGGACATAATAATAACTCATTTCTTGTAATAAACAATAAGCTCTTTTTAAATTATGAAAAATTCAAAGATTTTCATATTAACTTGACACTAAGTCACATCCTTAAAATATATTCAAAACAATCATATTTCTAATATAACAAGAAATAACATAACAATTCATATAAATAAAATGGACTACTTCATTAAAAAAAATGCACTACTTCACTAAACAAAAGTTTCAGCTTTATAATTCGAAAAAAATATAGAAATAATATACGAATTACATGTTGATAGAATAGTCAGAATAAAAATAAAATTTTAACTACAATTCAAAATGAATCGATTCGAAATTTCTATAAAAAAAATTTCGTTTGAAATTTTTGAAAAATTCATATATATGTATATGACCAAAACAATTATTTATTTTAGTACTAGGTTCATAGTGTATGAATAATTAGTCGAGTACCAAGTCTTTCCTAGCCAGAACTTTTCTCATATTAATATTACACAAACTTATTCCGTTCTCCAAATTATAAATCAGAAAATATTTATACTTGAAAATATAAGTATTTATGCTGAAAAAGAAAGAATAATTTGCACATAAAATGCAAAAAAGAAATGCAAATAGAATGAGAAACTCTAGCTTATATGCCTAGATCTACCCATACTCTCATTGATTATTATTTTATTTTAAAAGATTCCTGAAAAACTGATACCCTTTGTAATACCCCCAAGTTTCTCTCATTTAGAAAACATATTTTAGTATAAAACTCTTGAGAAACTTGAGAGTATTACCTATAGGTGATAATATTAAATGCTTTAATACTAACTACTAACTGAACTTTAAACTAATGCAACGGAATAACTGAAATAACAAACTCTATATTGAAAAAAACTTTATTGTTCAACTATGACAATGGAAATAAAGAAAATAAAGTAACAACTCCTAGGTTAATTATGATTCCTCACTAGCTCCCCCATTTAAAGTATGGAGCATACCTACGTGTAAACTGTGCTCGCCAAAATAGGATCATCACAGGGACAAAGCAATTAAACAAAACAAAACAAAACAAATATAAAAGCGTGTCTGTAAAAAAAAACAGAGTACATGTATATGCAAAATATTGAAACTTTGTTAAACATTCGAAATATTTAATTTTGAAAAACCTTTCGCGTGTTTGACCTTTGAACACTATTTTTGACCTAATTTTGACTTGTTTCATGAGTTATTAAGTGAGTCAGCTTACTTTTATAGGAAGTTTATGATGGTATATGTGAATTACTTGCTTTATTTTTTACCTGCTTGCTTCATGTTTCGAGGACGAAACTTCTTTTAAGGGGGGTAGTTTGTAATACTCCTTATTTTTAGCAAGTTAATAATTATATTTTTAGAAAGGTTTTAGTTATTAAAAAGACTATTAAATATTAAAAGATTTATTATTTATTTGAAAGACTATTATATATGTGTTACAAGTATCCAAGAAAGGTTTTTTAAAATTAAATATTACGAATGTTTAATAAAGTTTTATATTCCGCATATACATGTACTCAATATTTTTTACTGACACGCTTTTATATTTGTTTTGTTTTGTTTTATGGCTTTGTCCCTGTGATGACCCTATTTTGGCGAGCAGAGTTTACAGGTTGATATGATGCATACTTCAAATAGGGGAACTAGTGAGGAATCATAATTAGCCTAGGAGTTGTTATTTTACTTTCTTTATTTCCATTGTCATAGTTGAACAATAAAG
>CANSNZ010000402.1:2720000-2732500 GCA_947646795.1 Beta lomatogona | reverse complement strand
TTACTTCCCACCTTCGATAGGCTAAATAAGTTTCTTTCGGCATTTCATGTGGTTTGTACTAGCATGAGACCAAGTGGAGCCACCAAGGAACAAGTCAAGCTAAAGGCGTTTCCTTTTTCTCTAAAGGATTCAGCCAAAGATTGATTATACTACTCGCCTCCAGGATGTATCTCTACATCGGTCGAAATGAATAGGTGGTTTCTTGAGAAGTTGTTTCCAGCTTCTAAGTCATCAACATTAAAGAAGGGAATCAACAATATTAAGCAGAACCACAGTGAATATTTCCACGAATATTGGGAGAGGTTTCAAGAGACTTTGTGCTAGCTGTCCATATCATGGCTATTCTGATGAAGACGTCATCTTGTACTTCTACAATGGTCTTTGTAACGAAGATTTATGAATGGTGAATGCTGCTAGTGGAGGTTCTATCATCAAAAAAACTCCAACTGCAACTAGGGAGCTCATTGAAGAACTAGCTGAAAGCTCGAGACAATTCAATAGAAGATCGATTCATCGTAGATTAAATGTTGATAAATCAGGATCAAGTTCAAAACTCGAGGATCAAGTGTTGACTCTTACCTCGATGATGCGTGAATTCATGGTGAAGAATAAGGTTTAAGAAGTGAAGGTGTGTGGGATTTGTTCTTCCGATCACCCTACTTACTTTTTTCCCCATTTACAAGAAGTATCAAGTGGAGAAGTGAAGGCCATGGGTTTTGAAGGCCAAGGATTTCAAAAGAGATATGATTCGTACTCGAACACATATATTCCTGGGTGGAAAGATCATCCTAATTTGAGATATAACAACGCCCCTGGACCCCAGCATCAACAACAACAACAACAACATCAATACAACAGACCATATCAACCGCAATCTAGGCCCCAAGGCCAAAGTTCGAGCCCCAACATGTCCACAAAAGAAAATGTTAAATGCTTTAACTAAAAATCTGACTAACATGCAGGGTAACTTGGTGTAGTTTCAGGAGGAAACTCGATCGAGCAGCAATAATTTGGATCGGCAAATGAGCCAAGTCTCAAGAGAGTTGACCATATTTGAAGCTTGAGATCCCGAGAAATGACCATCTCAAACAGAGTTGAATCCCAGGCCCAATGCGAGTGCCATATATTCTAATTATTTCATTCTCTATCTCTTAAACTTAAGCGTATTTTACCAAGTTATTAACCTTTAATAAAACCCACAACATTATTATTGCTTATAATTACTCGGCTTATAATATTATAAGTTCATATACAATAAATGATAAACTGAAGTCATCGTAATACTAAATTACTTGATAATCATCATAACTAATACTTACATAGTTGTTTTCCTTCAAAAAAAAATACTTACATAGTTGTCATGTAATATAGGATGTGTTCTGTTTAACTAATCCGGTAACTAATAATTTAACAGGAATATAAGCTAATAAATACTTATACAAATGTGGGTCTTGTGATATTATACTAAAAATTGAGATTACAAGAATTAAGGGTTCATTAATCCAACATAATTAGTTTAGTCTTTATAAAATTAGCCCAACTAGTTCACTAAGTGGCTTAACTAAGTAAATCAGTTTTTAGTCCCAAAAACATTACGCACTACTCAATTGAACTTGGGCTTGAACTTCTTAAACTAATTAAAATCAAGAAGCAAGAAAACGTGTGGTATATTTCATACCTCTGCTTAGTTGAGTAGGGACGAAACAGCAGGAGGGCGGCGGACTTCGAAACAGCGGCAGCGTGCACTGGCAGGCTGGGTGGCAGGGCTAGTAGCGCGGTGGCTGGGCAGTGAAGTCTGGTGGAGGTGATGCAGCAACACTGTGCGACGGTGCGCAGCAAGGAGAGGAAGGAGAAACACAAAAGAGAAGAGGAGAGGAGAGGATGGCGCGCTGGGTGCGTGCTGGTGGTCGGAAAAAGGCTAGTGGTTGGTGCAACGGTGGTTCCGTTCAGGGCCGTATTAAACATTTTGGGAGCCCTGTTCTAATCTTAGAATTGGGCCCCTAATATCAAATATTTGCTTGTTTTTGCAATTTAGATGATAATTTTGTTATAATATTACGATTATATATTTATATTCTAACAAATAAGAAACCAAAACATGACAAACTAATTTGAAATATATTGTATATAACAACTCAATACAAAACCAAGCTATTACCAATATTTTATTTACACAGATAATTAGTAGTATTAATATCTAACTTTAAACAGTTATACTCCCTCCGTCCCACAATACTCTTGACACTTATCAATGCACGTAGTTTTAGATGATAAGTTGTTGTTTGGTTATCAATTGTTATTTTATTGAAAAAGTAGATGTGATAGATATTAGTAGGTAGTAAAAGTAGTATTATTTTATTTGGTGGAGAGAGAGTGTGGGTCAATGGTTAGAGTTGGTAGGTTATATGACTGGTATTATTTTATTTGGAGGAGAGAGAGTGTGGGCCAATGGTTAAAAGGTAGAAGGATTAAAATAATAGTGGGTCATATCCAAAAATAGAAGTGTAAAGAGTATTCTGGGACATATGAAAAAGGAAAGTGTAAAGAGTATTTTGGGACAGAGGGAGTAGTAGGAAAGAAGAATTATGTAATGAAGTAGTTGAACCTCTGAACTTGTGAAAAAGAATTCAGAAACAGGAGTAAAGGAAAGAAATATTTGGTGTATATCACACTCCCCAAAAAAATAGAAAATAGCACAAAGAAGGGATAAGAATTAGTCGCATAAGCAGATTCGAATCGGCATACTTCGACTCCATTCTTGGGGTATTAAAATAAGGGATTACCAACTCCGCCAGCGTCTATAATTGAAATATAAGAGCGCCAAAAACATATAATATATGTTTATTTTCCAGATTTTAGGCTCCTATTAATTCGGGACCCTATGCTAATGGGCTATTTGCACAGCCTAATAGTCGGGCCTGGTTCCGTTGGTGGCAGGCGTGAGTGGTGGTACGAGCAGTATCTCGAAACAGAGGAGGGAGATAGGAAGAAAAGTAGTGCGAAAGTAGGGGATTTTTGGTGGCGGTTTCTGGAAGGAATGGGGTGATTCCGGCGAGCAATTGAGGGAGGGATGCTACAAGGGTGGCTATTTATAGCCATTGAGGAGTTTCTAAACAACTTGAAAATTATAGCTTGAAGATATCAATGGAGGTTGAAGAGAACTTGAGTATGAATTGTTCTCTTGGTGTGATAGTGACATCAGTTAGAGGTTTAAAAGTGAGAAAATTTGGTGAATTGCCATGAATGAAATGATAAGGAGGAAGGAAAGTTGAAGAAAGAAGGAGGAAGAAGAGTGGAGGAAAAAAAAAAGTCAAAGTCACATTCATCTTTGCTACTACTTTTCTTCTTCTTCTTCTTCTTCTTGTTGTTCTTGTTGTTGTTGTTGTTATTGTTGTTGTTGTTCCCTTTTTTGCAGGTTTGGAACGAAGCTCAGGTTCGGGATACCAGATTTGGACATCGTTGCACAAGTCTCCAAGGAAGAACATCATTGAGGGATAATAGTTTACTTGCCGGCCAAGAAGACTAAACATTTGGCGCTGTCTGTGGGGAGACGCAACGATGACTGATTGGTAATCGTCCAATGTGGCTTGAAATCGAAGTTTCATATTAGAGTTGAAGATACCGTAGATCACGAGAGACCACCTCGAGAGAGGGATAGACCTCCGTCCATTGTCAATGTTCCTGGTCAGAGCCATGAACCTGTCGTCCAAGAAAATCTAGAACGTCCAGTGACTGCGGCTCACTTGGAGAACGTCCTTAATGATTTTCAAACTAAGATGGTAGCAGTTGTCCAGGAACATATCAAGAACAACATGCTACTTTTCCAAGTCAATCCAGATCCAGCAGCTAACAATCCAGTTCCTCTTAGATGACGTTCCCAGGAGAATCGTCCAGGTCCAAGCCGACCTGTTCGTCAAGAACCCTCAAGGAGAACAGCTAGAGAAAGACAGCTATAAGTCAGTGAGAAGTGAAGGAAGGTGGACTAGAACCTGGTGGTCAGGACCCAGGATAATGTTCGTCCTAATGGGCACCGAATGGAAACAGATGCCAGGGAGTACCTAGAGGCAAAGAAAGCTGCTGCATTGCAACGGTCGGCCACAGGGTCTACACCGTATTTGAGAGATCCCCCTTTGAGGTTACCATCCAGAACAGAAGGAAGAAGTCTGGGCCCTTCTCTTGTTCGTCCAAGACAAGAGAAAACGGTGGTGCAGCCTATGGTTAATAGGCGCCCTACCCCTGTAAACACTTCATCTAATCCCGTATTGAAGGAGTATCGTAAGGAGTTCATGCCCATTGAGGGACAGTTGGGAGCTCTCCGGATCAACTGGCCAACCCCATTCTCGGCCAAGATTATGGAAGCGTCCCCCTTCCCAAATGTAAAATTCCATACCATAGAACCTTTTGATGGAACAATCGATCCATACGATCACCTATCCGCTTATAAGCATCAGATGTATGTCCAAGCATAGATGATGCTACTTGGTGCAAGAACATCCCTGCTACTCTGAAGGGAGTAGCTCATAAGTGGTTTAACAATCTCCCCCCTAATTCAGTCAACATTTTCACTGAACTCAGTATTCTATTCACTAGTCACTTTGTTGCCAATCGGCAAGAGTAGAAAACAAGCATGCACTTGGGCAAGGTCGTCCAAGGACCAAAAGAAGCCCTTAGAAGTTTTATTAAGAGATTCAATCTAGAAGCCCTACAGATTCACTATCTTAATGCGGGTGTGGCCTTTGACGCCTTCATCAGGGGGCTGAGGCCAGGAAGTTTTAAGTTTGATCTTGTGAAGAAGAAAATCACTACTCTTGCAGAACCAATAAAAGAAGCCGAAGCGTTCATACACGCCACTGAGGTATGTGCTGAGGCAAAGCACCCTGAGTCCAAAAAGCCTGATGAGGTAGCTCAACCAAAGAAGAGCAACCCTAAAAAGGCTTAGACTTGGGTTATAACCTCCACAACCACTTCGTCCAGGAGAGGCAAGACGAAAGAATCTGAATCTTCGGCTAATCGGATTGAATTTAGCAAGGATTAATACTCCATTCTTATGGAGTTAAAGGACCAATATGAGCTAAAGACTCCGACTGAAATGAAGACCCCTTATAGGAATGGGGACAAGAGCAAGTACTGCCATTTTCACAAGGACTGTGGTCATGACCAACGAATGCAAACACCTTAAGAGGGCATTAGAGGATTTAGCTCGAAAAGGAAAAATAAACTCATACTTACCCCAAGGAAGAACGAAGTTTCAAAAGAGAGATGATCGTCAGAGCAAGAAAAAGGAAAGTGAGAGCACTGACGAAGACGCTGTTCTTATCATCTCAAGAGGATTTGCAGCTGGAGGACCAACCAACAGGGGGCACAAAAACTATCTTAGGGAACTCGGCCAAATCTTGTTGACTAATCAGACAAAGGCCGAGCCCTTTCCCAAGGTAGTAGTCAATGAACAAGATCGGTGGAAGCTGAGAACCCCTCATGATGACCCCTTGGTCGTGGAGATGAAGATAGCAAACCTAAGAGTAAGAAGGATTCTAAATGACACTGGAAGCTCGATGGACATCATTAGTGCAGATTGCTTGTCTAGATTGAAGTTTGATGAGAAGAATTTAGTTCCCGTCCACCATCCAATCATTGGGTTTGGGGCAGGAATTACTCACCCTATGGGGATAGTTACTTTGCCCGTCCGAGTTGGAGAGAAGGACGCCTCGCGGACTTTGTTCATCGAGTTCTTGGTTGTCCGAGATTTGACGGCTTAATATGTCATTCTTGGACGACCAACTCTGAATCATGTTAGAGCTATGACAGTAACTCACTCTCATGAAGTTTGAATGTGATGGTGGCCAAATTGGCTCCTTGTATGGAGACCAGCAGGCGGCTAGGGAATGTTACCTAACTAATCTGAAACCATCATCATGGAAAGTAGACAAGCAAGACCAGACAAAGGTCGCTAGCGAAGGGAAAATGTCCGAGATTATGAAAGACCAAGTGGCCTCCCGGAGAATGACAATTGAAAGTCCTTAGACGCTGGTTGCTCCTTCAAGAAAAACGTCTGAAAACCTTCCCAGCAAGAAAATAAAGTATGTGCCCGTCAAGGAAGAGCCACCCTTGTCCGGTGAAGTGATGGCCATTATGGCGTGGCCCTTGATCGTTCAGAGCCAGTGGAGGCCCTGGAAGATGTTTGTTTGGATGATGCTCGTCCAGAAAGAACCTTAAAGATTGGATCTTCTCTCTCCCCTGAGTTGAGGGGCATTTTCATTAACTTGCTCAAAAATTTCAAGATGTATTTGCCTAATGCATTGAAGAAATGCATGGGATTGATCTAGAGATAGCCGTCCACCGGCTAAACGTTGACCCAAAGTTAAAACCTGTTCGTTAGAAGAAAATACACTTGGGACCGGCCAGAAAGTAGGCGGTCGACCAAGAAGTTCATAAGTTGTTGGAATCTCGATTTATTAGAGAGACTTACTATCCAGACTGGATAGCTAATGTGGTCATGGTACCAAACCCAATGGCACATGGAGAATGTGCGTGGACTACACTGATCTTAACAAGGCCTGTCCTAAGGAAAGCTTCCCTTTGCTTAAGTTAGATGGGCTGGTGGATTCCACGGCTGACCATGTTTTTTTGAGCTTTATGGACGCTTATTCAGGATTTCACCAAATACCCATGTGGCCGAAGGACCAAGATAAAACGTCCTTCATTACGGAGAAGGGGTTGTATGGCTGGCTGAGGATGCCTTTTGGCCTCAGAAACGCTCTAGCCACTTTCCAAAGGCTGATCAACACGGTCTTCCAACCACAACTGGGAAGAAACATGGAGGCATACATAGATGACATGATTGTAAAAAGTCAGCAAGAAGAAGACCATGTTGGTGATTTGAGAGAAACCTTTGAAACTCTCAGGAAATACAAGCTAAAATTGAACCCCAAAAAATGCGTTTTTGTTGTGTTGGCGGGGAAGTTTTTAGGCTTCTTAGTATATCAGAGGTGAATAGAAGCCAATCCTGAAAAGATCCATGCTATTCTAGACATGAAGTCCCCGTCAAAGATAAAGGTAGTTCAGCGCCAGACAGGTTGCCTAGCTGCCCTTGGACGTTTCTTGTCTAAGTCGGGAGACAAGTGTCGTCATTTTTTCGCTACCATCAAGAACAAAGCTAAGTTTGAATGGACAACAGACTTTAGCAAGTCAAAGATCACCTTCGTCAGTTGCCTAGGTTGGTCAGTCCAGCCGAGGGGGAAACACTGTTTGTATACTTGGCCGTGTCTCCTCAGGTCGTGAGTGCTGTTCTACTGGCCGAAAGAGAGTCAATGCAAATCCCAATATACTTTGTAAGTCATGTGCTCAAGGACGCGAAATGTAGGTACACACCGGTCAAGAAGTTTGGGTTGGCACTTGTCATGGCCCGCAGGAAGTTGAGGCCTTATTTCTTGGCTCATAGTATACTAGTCTACACTGACCAACCTCTGAAGCAAGTCTTACAAAAGATGGAAGCCGCTGGACGACTGCTGAAATGGGTTGTTGAACTAAACAAGTTTGACAAATCTTTTGAACCAAGGAAAGCTATTAAGGGGCGAGCCTTAGCAGATTTTATAGTTGAGCTCACTCGGCCAACTATAGAACCGATATCTGATCCGGCCGAAGGAAGGAAGCACTGGACGCTCATGGTAGATGGATCATCCACTTTCAATGAATGTGGGGCAGGAATCATTTGTCAATCTCCATAAGTAGATAAATTTGAATATGCACTAAGGTTCCAGTTCCTAGCGTCTAATAATGAAACTGATTATGAAGCACTCCTGGCTGGGATCAAGATGTGTAAGGCGGCTGGGGCTTTAGAGATTAAGGCCAAATCGGACTCTCTCCTAGTCGTTAGTCAAGTCAATGGAGATTTTGAATGCAAAGAAGCATCAATGAGCAAATATAAGCGTCTGATCAAGGATGAGATTGAGCCTGTAAAGCGATTTGTTCTCGACCAAGTGCCAAGGTCAGAAAATCATCAAGCTGATGCTCTCTCAAAATTGCCAGCTCAGCCGATTGTGATGCACCAAGAACTGTTTTCTGGGAAGTTAAGACGAAAAAGAGTATTGAGCTAGAATATGTCATGTTCCTTAGCCGAGGGGCAGTTTGGATGGAGCCTATTATAGAATTCAAGAAGATAGGACAACTACCTTCAGATCCTGTAGAGGCTAAGTACGTAAAAGCCCGAGACAAGTGGTTTGAGTTGTGGGATGCAACCCTCTACAAGAAGTCATTCAATCGTCCTCTTCTCAAGTGTATCACCAGGGAAGATGGACTAGAAGTACTGAAGGAACTCCATGAAGGAGCTTGTGCATCCCACATTGGGGCAAGAGCATTAGGGGAAAAGGCTTTAAGGACTGGGTATTATTGGTCTACCTTAAAGGAAGATGCTCTTTCTTATGCAAAGATGTGCTATAGTTGTCAGAAACATGGAAATTTTCATCAGAAGCCATCCAATTACCTAACTCCTATCGTGTCCCCACTTCCTTTTGCCAAATGGGGCATGGATATTCTAGGACCTTACCCTGTGGCCGCTGGTCTGAAGAAGTTTGTAATTGTAGATGTGGACTACTTCACTAAGTGGATAGAAGATGAAGCAATGCGGGGTATAACAACGAGTGATGTCAAGGGCTTTATTTGGAAGAACATTATAACCCGGTTTGGCATATGCCGCAGTCCATTGTTTTTGACAATGGTCCACAGTTTGAAATGCCAAAGCTGAAAGATTGCTTGGCAGAAAGAGAAATCAAAGCTCACTTTGCTGCAGTCGTGCACCCACAAGCCAATGCACAAGTAGAGTTGTTCAACAAAATCCTATCAAACAACATCAAAAGAAAGTTGGACAATGCCAAGGGACTATGGGTTGAAGAACTACAACTGGTTTTATGGTCCATTAGAACCACGGCTAAAAACTCTACAGGTGAGACACCCTTCATGTTGGTCTATGGTACTGAAGCAGTCTTTCCCATTGAGATTGAATAACCCACCCTGAGAGTCATGTTGTACATAGAAGAAGCCAATTTGGGCTACCTTGCGCACGACCTTGGACCAAGTACCAGAGGTCGGGGGCAATGCACTATTAAGAATGCAATTGTACAAGCTGCGAATGGCTCGGGACTTTAACAAGAGAGTCGTTAGACGACCACTCAAGGTAGGGGATTTGGTTCTGAGGAAGATGGAAGTTGTTGGGCGAGCTAAGGAGCTGGGTAAGCTGACACCAAATTGGGAAGGACCCTATCTGATAGTCCAGGAAGTGTGAAGCGGAACTTTTCGTCTCCAAGATATGGATGGACGACCAATACAGCGCACTTAGAACTCAGACACATTGAAGAAGTACCACATCTGACTCAGATAGTTAGCAAGAATTTTATAGTAGTTTGTAACCCCAAACAAGTTCCACAGCACAAAAAAGAGAACTAGAAATGTATACATGTATCTTGGCACTTAGTCAAGCAAAATTCATGTAATACAATTTCTACTTTCTCCCTATATTGTTCCTTTATTTTTTTTACTAAGTTGTTCAGTTTGAGGCATTTTTACCACCAATTAGTCGAGTGGTCTAAAAGTGACATTAACTTATACAAAATTACAACGAACTATAAACGTCCAAAGTAAAAGATAAACAATGGACATCATAACATGGAATAACCATTTCTCAGACGAACATTGCTTCCTCAAGGAGACCGACCAAAATGTAATAAACCCAAAGAAAGGTAGATTACATTTCTGGTTCGACAAAAAGTGATAATCTCTAGTGAGAGAAACATCATGGTCTCCTAAAAGGAAGCCGACCAGAAATAAGCAAGCCTTAGTAAAGGAATCTTACTTTCAAATGCAAGGTTAACTAAGTAGTAAAGACACTAGTAAGGGATCACTACTTCAAGACGAGCATTGCTTCCTCAAGGAAGCCAGCCAAAACATGGTTCGTCCACGAACAGCAAAATAAAAACTGCATACAAGCATCTAAGCTCGTCCTAAATGATAAATTTTATGATGGCTTGGCCAGAGTTGGCCGCTCTCCTTCTTGGTACAAAGTTCGTCTAGAATACAAGGACAAGCTAGTCCCAAGAAGGGGGGGATACAGCTAAAACCCTTTGAACTTTTAGGATGATTCTAGTTCGAGGGCTGTCCAAAAAACAGGATGAGCCACAATTACACTTAGCTTATTTGAGGGAAGTTTGAGGATCAACCAAAGACAAAGACGAGACTCACACTACCCTTAACTAAGACCGAAGGCCGTCTGAAAAGCAGGACAAGCCACAATTATACTTTGCTTATTTGGGAGTTTGAAGATCGTCCAAAGACAAGGACGAGACTCACCCTTCCTTTAACTAAGCTCGAAGGCCGTCCCGAAATACAAGACGAGTCACATTTATACTTCGTTTATTTTAGGAAAGTTTGAAGATTGTCCAAGGACTATGAGTCATCTATTGTTTAATTAAGTTACAAGGACGTTAGAAGAGGCTGGACGAGTCTCGATTATACTTGATGAAAATTTAAGTGTAATGATAGAACCAAAAGACAAGCATTGACATCCGGTCATTTCATTAAGCGTTCGTCAAAAGGGGCTTACATCCTAGTCTAAAATAAAAAAGGACTAAGCTACAATGGCGAACAAGCCAAGATAGTTAGAAAAATAAACCTAAAGTTAGGTACTTCATTAGGCAGGAATATCTTGGTCGTCCTCAGGAGGCTCTTCCTCATCACCCACCTCGTCGTCTAAGGAATCAAGAAAGGTCGGAGGCTCTTCCACAATCACCATGGCCCGATGGACGCTCTCTCGACATGTCGACGACGCTCAAAGCAAGCAACCTAGTCGGGCACCGCCAAAGATCTCAAAGGACTTGATGGCCCGGTCCTTGGACGTCTTAATGACCCGATTAAGGCCCTCATTGGCGTCCTGAAAGGCCTGGGCCGCTTCCTCTTTCAGCCGGGCATTCTCGGCCCTTAGGAGGAGATTATCCCTCCTAAGTTGAGCAGCGGCCACAATAGCAGTATCCCTCTCGCCCTTCAACTCAGCTGAGACGGTGTCCAAGGCCAGCTTTAATTAATCCTTTTCCTTGAACATCTTGTTGATGGTGACGAGATAGTTCTTGTTGCTGGCCTCCCGCTCGGCTGATCGTTTTTCCCAAGCCTCTCTTAATTGATGGTGAAGAGTCTCCGCCAACTCAATGTCATGCATGGCCTTGTCACCGGCCGTTGTAGCTTGATGGACGAGATGCTTATTTTCCTTCCTAAGCTCTCTCGCCCAGTCCTCAGTCAAAATGATGCGAGCAAATAGCTGAAATAAAGAAGATCAAGCAAGTTAGCAGACGAGTTACAAAATAGAAATTGGTACAAGTACAAAAATAAGAGCGAAATGCCCAGCTGATGCTCCCCTCAAGCCCTTTATATAGGACTCAGGGTAGCATTTGAACAGCTCATGCTTGAGCCTATCTCGCTCAGCCTTTGATATTTTGGCAAAGGCATCAGAAGACTCCTCGTCTGAGTCTGCTGTGGGAGCAGCCGAGGCTGAAGCAGGTCCTTTGGACGGACTCATTGAACGTCCACCGACCCGCAGCATCCTAACTATGTTAGGATAATATGACTCACCCGAAGATAGGGACGCTGACCTAATAAATAGCGGCATTTGGGAAACTAGCTTAGCAACCGAGCCGCTGAAGGCTGGTTTGTCTTTAGTGGCCTTGTCCGGCTCCTGATCCACCAACACCAGAGCAGAGTCCGGCTTAACCTCGGGTTGGTCAGTTGTGACCAACTGATTAATAGGAACAGAGTCCAGCTCTTTTTCTCCCATCGTCGGGGCATCCGTGGACTATTCGTCCTTCGGATCCTTGTCCTACTGAAGCTAGATAGTCTTTCCACTGACTCCTTTGCCGGTTGGGGTTGCCTTCTGAAAGGATGGCCGTTCAGTCTTCTTCTTCACGAAGCCCTAAGGATTTTTGGCCAAGGGCTGATCACCAGCCGTCGCAGGCCCCTTCTTAGACGAAGAAGACTTCCTAGGCGGGGTCTTGTTGGTTGGGGCATTTTTCTGCAAAAATAAACAAGTTAGGAGAATGATCGTCCAAAGGAGGAAAAGCTAAAATAATGTGTTTTGGACGCACCCTGATTGCTAAAGAAAGCCGCCCGGTTGAACTCCAGACGAGGATTAATCGATAAAGGACCCTCGTCCAAGATCCAATAATCATCTTGGACGGACCATCCAGGGCCTCGTCCAAGGCCATTATCAAAATTCAAGACGAGGAAGGTTCGATGAAGGAAGTCGTCCAATCATGGATGCCCTCCTTCATCGAGTAACCCTCGTCCAAAATTTTAAGAGCCAAAGGAAGCCGGCCATATGTGGCTGCTTTCCTTCTGTAAAGGACCCCCGTCCAAAGCAAAGAAGATGCTTTAAGACAACAAAAAAAATAAAAAAAATTATTACCACAGTTTCGACCCTCTTTTCGGTGCTCATCTTGGCGAACTCCTTCCACAGGTTATCAGTA